>CAJQZP010000286.1:0-30000 GCA_907164705.1 Parnassius apollo
GCATAGGTATATTTTTGTTAAGTAAGTTTGAAAAGTTGCTAAGTGTAAAATAAAATGTGCTTTAGTAAGAATATCAAAACTTTATTCATGCTTAGCACAAACAATTATAAGGAAAAACAAGGAATAGTTTTTTATTCTTAAAGAACCTGTTTTTTATTTTTGAATGTGATTTCTGCTCTACTAAACCGTTTGCAATTATAATTCTAGATCTTCTGCTAAATCCGATCTGACGAATCTGATTTATTTACTGATTTTTTTATCATGAAAATTGGTAGGTGGCACGAAGTATGATACCGACTGATTATCGTCTTCTTCGGAATCAGAACTGTTTTGCGACATCTCCACTGACGGTATATAGTCCATTCTTTTACAGAATCATCAGAGTCAAAATCTTCACTTTATTCTTAATAATGTCGCTCTTCTACTGATACTGGAAGACGTGCTGTAGATGGCAAGGAGTAACTAATTTTACAGACTTACTTATAGATAGACATAGACATTTTTGAATTTGGAGCTATTCGGCGGCATGTTTACTGAATTCAAAGCTTCACCGCAGTTAAAATCTTTATCGGCTAATTTAATGTAACGATGCTCTTTGACATATTTGGAGTTATTCTGGGACATGTTCATCAGTGGCACACAGTTTTTATCTATTAGCGATCAATTCTTAAAAAAATTAAATTAATTTATTTCAGACTTTTGGTCCATAAAATTGTTAGTACAAAATATGAGTTTACAAATTATCTTTGTAAAACAGAATAAAAACAACACTAAAACATTAATTTAAATATTTTACGGTCTAGTTTGTGGCACTTAGTACATACGCATGAGTGTACATCCAGTGTCTCCATGTATGTATACCCAGTGTCCTTGACTGGACAGTCTGATTTACCACTAATAACCTTCAGAATAGTATCGAAGCTCCCTCGCACTCTGCACATAAGAGACGTGATACGTTGGCGTAGTACTACATCCCTGATGCACTGCAAAATCACAGCAGTCCCGACATCACTCGAAAGGCTATATTGAACTATACAATTAAATATAACATAATCATTACAATTATATACATCGCTTATGGATGGTACCATTTCTTCATAACAAAAAATATACCAAGTGTTTTATTCCTTTTCAGTTAGGTGAATTCATTGTGTATCTTTATTTTAGTGTTGTGAGATATCAAGTTTGAATATCCCGCTTAACTTTTGGAGTTGATAAAATTTTGTAAATTGATTCAGAATCACTTATGAGATTCATGGAGTATGATCAAGACCAAAGTGAATCAATTATTAAAGAACGGAGAACCAATCGTGTTCAATGTGCCCACTGATTAAATGTAATTTACAGTCTTCTGCTGTCGCTTCTCTCGCCACGCTCACTAACTTTCTGCCTTTTTTAAATCAAGGCATTATTCAAGGTGTAAAATAAAAATATATATAAATACTCAAGTAATGTAAGAAGGGAGAACTAAGCTCCCATACGTTCGGAAACGATTTAGTATTAAATTAGGAAAAACATTAGTTTATGAATTTGGTGTAATGGTAATCCAAATCCATGTATGCACAATGAAAACTGTTGTCAGACCTCAAAATTGAATTGAACACTCCTTGGCCGTAGCGTATTTTGAAATTATTTTGTTATGAATATAACTCTCTTTTTACATATTAGAGAGGGAGGAGATTTGAATAAAATGTGCTATTATTGATTACTTTTTAAGTAAAGTTTTTATGTGGCAATTTCATTGGAGATGCCAGTTTCAAAAAATATTCATATAAATTCATGAACTTAAATTTAAAATGAGTGGAAAATATAATTTTAAAAATAATTATATAATGATTTCTCATATTTACGCGAACATTACACATCTAAATAAAACTAGTTTTTACGAATTTTATCGCGTATATTAACTTTTTTATATTCCCGACGTTTCGAGCACTACGGCACCCATGGTCACGGGGGGGACTAAGATGTCCGTCGTCCCGATGTTATAGTTAACCACCAGATTAAAATCATTAATTTTTGTTTCGATCTACACAGTATGAACTTATAATATCTTGAAGTCTTGCAGTTGTATGCTTGGATTGGGATTTAATTTCATTAATTATAGGATCCCAAGCAGATGATAGTGCCCATATTTTATAAGATAGGACAAGCGATCGATTAAACCCCGCGGTAAAGAACATATAGCTGATGTGAAGAATCGACGCTCCGGGCAGTCTGCAGTCTGTGAACACGTACAGGATCGCCTACCATCTGCTTGGGATCCTATAGTTAATAAAAATAAATCTCAACCCAAGCATACAACTGCAAGACTTCAAGATACTATAAGTTCATACTGTGTAGATCGGAACAAAAATTAATAATTTTATTGTGTGTATAACCCCGGGTAACTATTACATCGGGACGCCGAAGACCTCAGCCCCCCCCCCCCCCCCGTGACCATGGTTGCTGTAAAGTGCTCGAAATCGAAACGTCGGGAATATAAAAAAGTTAATATCCGTTATAATAGTTTTTAACTAGTTTTATTTTAAAATAAATGTAACTATTTTATTTACTTTAAATTCTATTAAATTTCTTCCTTTTTTTAATTTAGTTGCAATTTAATGGGAAAATTGAGTCTTAAAGTCCTTTTCATCAGAAAAGACACATTTTTTCGGAGAATTATTATACAGTTTTTAAATCAAAACCCAAACCAAAGAATATACCTCTGACACACTCGGACAAGAGTTCTGATCATACTTTTTTTAAATCTTAAAACTTGCCGATCTAATTCTTCATGTGTACACATCGATTGCTAAACTTACACTTAGACGCTTTTTAGAGTAGCACATTCACTTTGCCGCTGTTTAAATATTGTTCCAAATATAATTCAAAGGTTCATCATACACTAAAAAAGCAGTGAATGCTTTTTTGGGAAGTACGTGATTTTAATATATTTTTTAAATTCTACGCTTGAAAACAGTTAGGTGTTTTTAGCCGTGTTTTAGTGTCTACTACAAGTGTTTACCGCTTTTTAGCATATTATTAGGTATAGCCTAGCATGGCTGCAACTAAGTAATAAAGCAGTTATTTACGCTAAACGGCCTTTTAGATTATAAAATGTGTTTAACTGCATTTTTTCTTAGTTTTACAACATCAAATATTAAATTTCAACTAAGAAAATAAATCGTTAAAATCTCTTAACGGCTATATAGCGTGACGGTGCATCGTAACTGATTTCTAGCATATGACAGCAAAGAAAATTTTGCACTTAACCGCCAAAATGCTTAATGTATCTCAGGAACTATCAGTCGTAAAAATATAATTCCAATATTGGTCGATAGAGAATTTTTTGCTTAGTCTAGTGGTGCTGAAAGCTCAAAATCGACAAAATGCACTTAGCCGCCTTTTTCCGTATCAGGGCAGCGCAGCATCCCAGCGTCGTCCAGGAAGAGGTTCAGGCAGGCCAGAGCGCCCTTCAAGCCCTGCTTCAAGATTTCAATCACTGGCTCAAAACGCTCCTCTTGGACCATACGGTTCCAATGTATCAAGGCTTTGCGACGCTCGCTAGGGGACAAAAAGGAATCAGAGATTCGGTTGGACGGGTCTCTCGAATTGCGGACAAATCGACGCAACCAAGTTATCGAGAGAGCTGTACCGTTCTAGCAGGGAGAAATCCCGAGTGGGTTTATCCTTGCCCACTCCTACTCGGGCTCGTAGGCCAGGCAATTCAATCGGTTCGGAGTATTTATTCTGGGGCCAGAACGACTGAGACTCAGCCAACTCAACCAACTGGGGCCCCACCACAGCGGGTGGTTAACCAAAGAGGGGGCTTCACATCCGCGAGAAGCGCAGTCTGTGGGATTCAACTGCCATGGGACATGTCTCCAGTTTAGGGACGTGCCAGAATTCTGGATTCGAGACACGCGGTTCGCCACAAAGACCTCAAGATTGTGAGGTGCAGCTCTGAGCCAACAAAGTACTATCTCACTGTCCGACCAAGCGTAGATTTCCGTAATGTCGATTACAGACTTCAAAGACGAGTGAACGTGGTTGAGGAGTCGCGTGAGAAGAGCAGCTCCGGACAATTCCAATTTAGGGATAGTTAAGCGGGACCTAATGGGAGCAACCTTACTTTTAGCAAGTACGAGATGGACGGAAGTATGGCCAGAAGAGCTCACAGTCCGCAAATATACGACAGCAGCAGGTAGCCCTGCATTTCCCTGGAGGGAGAAAGCACCTTGGCATGGAGATCCGGTTGATGTCCGGAAGGGAGGACACAATGGAGAGCCACTCTCGCAAGAGAGCACCGCTTATAGGGTCGTCCCAACCCAACCCGGATCCAGAGCTTTCGAAGAAAGCACTTAGCCAAAATAATGACCGGAGTAATCCATCCATTAGGATCGAAGGTGCGGGCTACAGTCGACAGCATGGAGCGCTTGGTCCATGATTTAGGTGGGTGATCGAGTATGACTCGACACGTGAAAGTATCCTGAACAGGCGGACGGAGCGTCGGTGCTTCACATCAGCTATATGTTCTTTCACGCAGGTTTTTATAGATCTAGATAGACCATATTCACAATCTAGCTTGTACACTCCTGTATCTTGTATAGGAATATTACACTTGATGGTTGGTAAAAACTGACTAATCTTCTTCGCCGGTTTGTAGTGTGTTTGAATGGAGGCTCGCTTTAAGATGTAGCCAACCTTGTCTGTGACTCCTCTGACATATGGTAGTACAGCAAGCACACGCTCGACTGTGGCCGGTTTCATTTGATCACTGTGACGTAAGCGCGGGACCCGAAGGTGATGATGATGATGATGTCTTGCAATACTTGCTTGACGTGCTGAAGCTCGGCGGGCTGATGTTTTCTGTACGGTACACGCTAGCGAACTGAAAAGGATGATGGTGAGATTCACCATTTATATATCGGTTGGTGTGGGTCTTTTTTCAATACACAGTGTAACCAACATTGTTATCAGGATTTCGGATGACCAAAAAATCTAGGAAGGCTAAAGAATTATTTGGCTCTAACACCATTGTGAATTGTGTTTTAGAGTTTGTGGAGTTAAGGTGATCTAAAATGCAGTTACTTTGTCAGATGGTAAAATTGTGAAAGTTATATCTACGTACCGCTTGTAGGATCTTAGATATATAGAAGCAATAAGAAGGGCTTTCTCCTCAAAGTCCTCCATGAATATGTCGGTGACTATGAGAGATACAGGTGAGCCAATCGTAAGTTAAAAACAAGTTAATGAAACGCGATAAAATCCGTATAAGTGGTATTATGTGTAGTGTTCACGTAAATTTAAGAAATCATAATTGTATAATTTACCAAAATCTGTTAAGGAGAATTTTTTACTTTGCCACTTGGTGCTTGTTTTAGCTGAAGTGGGGGCAGATGGAGTTTTGATCATTATCACAGGCCTTTACAAGTCCACTACTGGAGTCTTCTTCCCTCCAAGAAATGCCAAAAAACACGGCCTGAGCCTCTTGCATTTATCGATTTTCTGCATATTTTACCAGTTCGTCACTCCATCCAGGGGGGTTCAACCTTCACTCCATTTACAGAAACCTGGCTGCCGCTCGAGATGATTCTACTCCATCAATTTTCGATCCTTTTTGCTATATTGCTGACCGATCACTACTTCAACTTGATGATTGGTTGGGCTATGTCCATTACACTAATGCTATTGCAGATATCTTCATTGTTTAGTAAGATATTATGACGGAATTAACAATAGGTCAACAACAATCCAAAGTTATTTCACTATCAATAGTTCCTGAGTTAAGCATCTCTTGAGAGACAAACAAAGTATTAAGTTTATTAATATGTTATGGCTCTTGCCTACAGACCTGAACTTTTGCTAAGAATTATATTTTATTATATGTACCAGTAAACTAAAGCAATAAGTGGTTAGTATTCTCTGCAATAAGTATCTACTTATTAAAACAAGGTATTCCTTAAAACAACTCTTATTAGAGAGTGAACTTGAATCAAGTTCAGTAAATAAAAATTTCATGTTTTTAAGTTCATAAAATATTGTAGGTACGCTAATTTAAAAAATGAATACATTAATTTTAATTGTTTTTTCAATTTGTTTTGATTTTATCGGTTGCACCAGAAATAGTAACATGGCATTACGAAAAACCCTATAGCTTCTTTACCTTTTCTGAGAAGGTCTTGTTTTTGCAAACCTTACATGGTGGAGCCATGCTGTAGCTATAATGTCGTTGCAGTACCAATCGCTCTCGCATAACACCAGCGTAAAGTAGCAGCGTAACGCTACTATGTTTTGTATGATGAGGGTAGAGAACAAGAAACCCTCATTACTGGAGACGAACTGGAACAACGTAGCTGCATTTTGATTCTTAATTGAAGATAAATGTAGATGTCTATATGTCATAGTTATAATCATTTTCGCTGCATTCTTACCTACCTCTGTTTTATTGCTTAGGCGTTGCATTGAACAAAGTTTGGTTATAATGAGAGATAACTTTTTGTTATTATATTATAGTTGCTCTTGGTTAGGGCCGAAATAACCCAAAGGCAAAGAAAGCAAATTCCCAAAGCCCTTGCGTCACTTATGAGCCCTGTGGTTTTCGAAGAAATATATTTACGTTATATCGTAAATATGCTACTCACACGCCTACAGGAAATACCTATAAGAAATACAGAGGAGCCAGACACTCGCATTGCCTGGGACTCCTACATGGCTTACATAGTTCAATCAGGTCCTGCTTGTTCTGCCTGGCTCCATTACATATTACACATACTGCGCAATTGATTGCTTTCATTTAACTTAAAACAACCAAGAGTCAACATTTGTTTTATGCACTTCGTTTTTATTATATTATATAATATTTGATTTTACATACTGATGATCAGTTGCGAATGGACAAACATTAAAACACGGAACGTTTTATATATTGTATAAAAATAAAAATTAATTGTATAATTTTTTACAATTTATCTATGAAATTTATTACACTTTATAGTATTTGAATTAATATACATCAGTTACAAGTGGACGAACATTGAAACACGGAACTTTTTATATATCTTAAAAAAATAAAAAATAAATTTTTAATTTTTTTATAAATTATTTATGAGACATCTCCAGAGAAACAAACGGTTTAAAAATATATATTCAAGAAAATCGTCATGTATTTTTTGTCGCCAAGTTGTCTAAAACAACAGTAAGTTATGCAAAATGCTTAACTCCACGGTCACTCGTAAGTCATGTGTTCTAATTAATTGTAATTTGTTCCTAGAAACTTGAAAATAGAAAATCGCAGCTGCAACGGGTACTGCTATCAACTTCTGTCCCTTTGAAGCAAAAACGTCACAAAATCTAACTATAATACTTCGTTTTATAATTACGATTCCCGTTTTATGAGCCGTGGTAGCTCAGATGGTTGACGCTCGCTGTAAATATAACAGAACGCTAGTAACCTGGGTTCGATCCCCTCCGGCACCAATGAAATTGTTAATTGCAATTTTAAGTGCAGATTTACCACGTGCTCGGCGGTGAAGGAAAACATCGTGAGGAAACCTGCATATCTGAGGAATAAGAAAAAAATATTTCGATGACATGTGAAGTTCGCCAACACGCATTGGGGCAGCACTGCGGACACTTTCATGCCCTAAAACCCTCTCAGAAATGAGGGGAGGCCTGTGCCCAGCAGTGGGACGTATATAGGCTGTAACTTCACTTCACTTCACTTCTTGCCGTTTTATTAATTTAAAAAACTATTTTATACAATTTGAGCTTGTCTAAAGCTCTAATGGACTTCAAAATCTACACCGGTTTTTTTATAAATAGAATAAGGGTGACAAACGAACACACAGTCCATCTGATGATAAGTCGACATCTACTCTTAAGTTTTTTCTATAAAATGGGGGTGACTGTTTAGCAGACAGTCCACCTGATGGTAAGTGGAGCTGTGGTCTATAGACACCTACATAAAGACTAAGATAGAATGCCTCATTACCACTCGTACCAGAAGTTTTAAAGAAATTATACTTGTTTAATTTATGATTAATATAATTTACTTATGCAGCTCTGAAAATAAAAATATAAATAAACAAATAATAAACTAAAAAACGTAAAGGTTTGATTATTTGGCAACTTTTACCGATTATTCGCATTAGTATGAATTTGAATCATCCAACACTACTGTAAGATGCTTATCGACATATTATTAAAACAACGATTAAAATTGATTCTATTTTTTATATTTTGCTTTGTATGAAAGATTCAAATTTAAACTAGCTATAAAGAACTATAGATGTTCTAATGTAATAAAGAAAGCTTCATATTTCTTTGGATTTACGTAAAACGTTATCTTAAACCATGTGAATACCCTTGTACAAAGTTATTGTAGAAAGATTAATGTGTAACATAAAAAGTTATTTCTTAGATTTGGTTGAGTATAATTTCTCAGACATGTAGGTTTCCTCACAATGTTTTCCTTCAGTGTTACACGTAGTAAATCTGTTCTTTATATTACTACCTTCGTATGATTGCCATTTAATATTGTGAAATAAAATGGATTTTTACGAAATAATACCAAATGTCACTAGTTGGAAGAGAGGTCATTTTATCTACCACAGAACGCAACTCTTTTATGAGGATGACACAGAGCAGTGTCATTATAATAAAATAGTTGCGTTTTAAATTTAAAAATAAAATATAGCCTAGTGTATGTTTATAGACTAAACCAACTAGTGTTTGTTTGTTTATACACTAAACACCGCCTCAGTGCTGTGTTATTTACTTTTTTTTTAAACATTTTTAACTTCTTTTTATTTCTTCTACTTTTAGGAATATCCGTAGTTTTCTTTATTCATTTCTAACCTAATTAATATAAAATATAACTAATATTACAGAAAGAATCGTGAATCTTTACACATCTCTAGCAAATTAACTTCCCCCTTCGTTAAAATCTGCCAAATATTACAGTTCACTCCACGTGGCGTAGGCCTAGCGGCAGAAACGGTTGTGGAGGCCTTGTGAATCGCGCTTAATTTAAATCTTTTAACTTTTATATGTCAGAAAGTCAGCTTATGGCGCTCATGGTCACAAGGATATTAAGGTGTTCGAGGTCCTGATGTAATAGTCAACGAAAGATAAACGAACGAACGAAGGCTATTTGCCCCGATTAATATAGAACATTCATTTTTAATTTTTAATTCCCGACGTTTCAGGCGCTTTACGGCGATGGAGACTTAGGTGTTAGATGTCGTGTTGTCATAGAACGAGCTTACAGTAACTTGAAGTTTTGCAGTAGTATGCTTAGGTTCATATTTATTTTATTAATTATTTATTATAGGATCATAAGCAGGATAGGTGTGTAAGATATTAATACGCCCGTGCGACTTTTGTATGTAGATAATAATAAAAATATTGTTCATAAGTTTCATTATAATCATATACACTATAGTTTAATTAAATCCTAATTCAAACTACTGCATTCTTTATTTTACTTAGAATTAATTTTGAAACACTTTGAATTTAAATATAACTTAAACATGGCAGTGACGTGAGTAATTAATGATACGTTCATTAGTAATTGTCAACCACATGCAACGTGGAATATGTTTTGTGTTGACGTACCTAAGGCCATTATTTATAAAATCCATTTTTGCATATTTCAAAATAAAATGTAATTATATCACTTTTAGATTTTTTTTAAATTCCGTTAAAGGTATTAAAACCGAGTCCATCTGATAATAAGTAGATGATGTGACCCACAGAATTTCATTTATCCTGAATATAAATCAAAATGCAAATGAATTGTTGACCACAAGGACTAAGCAGAAATGATGCCTCTTTACTTGTAAAAATCATTGAGTTATAATAAAACTAGAGGAGCAAACCACATTACCGCGCGTCGAAAGAAGTGTAACCACTATCCAACCGCGACGATGTAGCTTTGAAATTACTAAACAATTTGAATAAACATATATCTATCTCACTTTTACAAGTTGCGAAAACAATACCGTCGCTAAGATTAGATAAAGATAGACACACCAAACATGCAATGGCGGGTTGGTGTGGCTTACTATATGAAATTTAAACCAAAATAGGCAATAAAAAGGAGTTTTCTTTAAGCTGCAGTTCATCATCACCATCATCATTACAGCCCTTCAGAAGTCCACTGCGGAACATAGTGTAGTATCTGTGGCATTGAACTAACGTGTATTAAATTAATAACTGTCTGTCTCTACAGAACACCCCAATCAGATCCGACCCAGTTTCTATGCACACTAAATAATCTCTTACACGATTTAACTATGAAATACCGATCTAGAGCACAAATAGTATTGGCTGGTGATTTTAACATAAACACATTAAAAAGAGACAATATTACTAAAGAACTACAAGATTTATCCTATAATTACAATTTAAAAATACACATTGATGTACCCACACGAAAGTCATCTTGCATCGATCATATTTTAAGTAATATTCCGAATGCACCTGCAGCAGTACTACCACTTCATCTATCTGATCACGACACAGCACAATTATTAAGGATTTCTTTAAAACGAGATATACAAAAGCATGCGATATATTATATTTATAAAAGAGATTATAACAAAGATAATATTAGGAAATTTAGAGAATGTTTACAAAAAATGTATTGGTCAGAAGCGTTTGCGGCAAATGATGCTAGCGTAGCTTTCAGTAGTTTTCATGATTTGTTGTGCCTATTTTATAATCTTTGCTTTCCAAAAGTACGAATCAAAGTAGATATAAATAATAATAAAAACAAAATTGGATAAGTAAAGGGATCAAAGCAAGTTCTAAAACCAAACGATTCTTAAGATATAAGTATTACAGGAAAACAAATGCTGTTAATAAAGCTAAATATATGACATATTCCAAACTATTACAGAAATGTATTCATAATTCAAAAAAAATTGCCAACATAAAGTTTATAAATAAAAATGACAACAAGTGTAAGGCCACGTGGAACATTATTAAAAAGGAAATAGGTAGCTCACACGACAAAAATGACATAGAAAAAAATTATAATTAATAACAATGTTTTGACGGACCCAATAGAAATAGCCTCTGCCTTTAATAATCACTTTATTAATTCGACGCACGAAACAACACACACAAAAACAAAAAAATTGCTAAACAACACTCATAACATCAACACTATGTTTCTCAAAGCCATGTCGGAAAACGAAGTTAGAAGAAAGATAATGTCATTAAAAAATACTAGTTCTGCAGGCTATGATGACATAAGTACAAAAATTCTAAAAAATTGTATCGACGAAATAATAGGAATCTTGACCCATTTAATAAACCTATCATTTTCGTGTAGAACTTTTCCAGATCTATTAAAGTTATCCATTGTCAAACCACTATATAAAAAAGGAGAGAAACATATCGTCAATAATTATCGCCCAATAACATTGATACCTATTATGTCCAAAATTTATGAAAAGTGCATGTACAAAAGAATAATCGAATTCTGCAACAAATTTAATATTATAATTCACGAACAATATGGATTTCAAAAAGACAAATCTACTACGTTGGCCGTTTTTTCTCTCCTAAAAATAATCCTATCAAATTTAAATAATAATCACTTAACTACAGGGCTTTTCTTTGACCTATCTATAGCTTTCGACTTAGTCTACAAGTAATGCTGTTCCGACGACCCCTTTCATTGGTATAAAAGCATTCCATCTTAGCTGTTTAGAGATGAATTCATTACGTATTACAAGTCCTAATTGAGGAAAAAAGTGTCTGTTTTCCACACAATCCATTTAACAGTATGTGGATTGTTCGCTTGTTTATCACCCTTTTCTTTTTTGTTGGTAGTTAAAGTTCATAGCTGGACATAACTTCTCCCTTTGTAAGTAGGATGTGCCTAAATCTTTAAGCTTGGCTGGCAGATTGTCGATCACGGTACCACTTGCAATTTTAACTCTGCTACCAGTCGCTAGTCTGTATATTTTATACGTACTGCCATCTATCGGGAACCATAAGGTTCCTTTGGCATTTCCCATAGTCGCTTCTTACGATACCCACAGAACGCTATGACGTGATGGATATTATTACGCTTCTAGCACGCGATAGATAAAGTTTTAGTTTAATTAAACGATTTAAATAATTAAACCTCAACCAAAGTCACGAAATCAGTAATTTACGAATTTTAGTAGTAACGTGGAATTTATAGCAAATGGACCTCGAAGGAGATTTTTATTAGGCCGTATACAAAATGGGTTTTCAGCATTTGCATGCAAGATCGATTCACAGTTCGAAGTAGTGTCATTCGAAATAGAGCTTATACGCTACTCGTTTTGAAACTAATTTCCAACGGTCTAAGAGTTTCTTAGTTTTGTTTTGTAGAAATAATAAGTTATTACACTGAAACTACAATTTACTATTAAAATTAAACATAGTTGTGCAGGGAATATGGTGCAAGATAAGCATCCAAAATACTAAGTTGCGGCAGAAGTAAGTAAGATGGTGGTTGCACTTCAGACTTCTTAGCAGATGAAGTGGCTTTAAAGTATTACTCTATTCATCCACTGCAACCTGTTATGGACGTTAAAATACATCAAACAGCTCGCAAGCTTAATTGGCTATAAGCACCTAGCTAAACCCATGAGATATTGTTGGCATCATCAAAAGTCACATCTTACAGAACCATCATTAGCACCAAAACTGTGACAGTGTTCGTTGCAAAAAAAAAGCCACGGGCACAGTCACATCAGGCTTTCTTCTTCAAAAAACTAATATAATGTTACTAGGTTCTATAAGAAATTCAACACAATTAAAAGAGATTATCGAACTTATTACAAACAAAAACAGAAAAAATTGAAAGCAGAAAAATTAGTAGTAAATTAGCATTGGCTTTTGCGAGGTTTAGAGAAATAGAGATCGTAATTTCTATTTACTTTCACTACTTATTACTCTTTGCTTTTTTCAATGTAATTCGACATTTACTGTCCATTCTACTGTACATTGAATTCCGGTTGAAAGTGATAAGTACAACAAATAATGGAAAAATAAATGTCTTTTGAAAGTTTTTAACAAGAAAATAATATGAAATCTTTAACGTCGAATATCGGATGTGTGGATTGTAATAAATCTTTTCAACTTCTAAGTAAAGGATTTTACTTATATTTTATAAAAATATATGACAAACGAACTAAAACTCCATTTGATGGTAAGTGGCTACTGCTGTTCATGGACATAAGCTGCCAACCAGTAGTTATACTGGCTCTCAATACTCTTTAGACTGTAAACACAGCTGTGCGAACAATGCTAATTGGCGGCATAAAAGAGTAAGAGGGTAGTAACTACCTAGTAAATTAAAAAAAAAACTAGTAAATCCAAATGTGCGTGCCTTAAGAGCTCATGTTATACGTCAATTTTTTAAAGTAGTTTGAATACACACAAATTTTCACAAATAACCTTGTTACTAACACTTCTAATTTTTAGATAATTTTATGTCAAACGTCAATAAAAAAAGTTTTGAAAATCCAAAATTGCATAACTCACAATGCCCATATGATCAAGAAAAAAGTTAGAAAAATTCTCAATCAATAATAGAAAACATTTGTTTTAAGGTTTTCTACGTTATTATTATTGAGATTCAAAAAAATATATTATTGTTAATTGAAAAAACTTTTAACAGAATAATTCTGTTATAATTATTATCCAATGATATTATAGGAAAAAGAGGTAGATAGGTTATACGCGCACCGCAAGTGGCACGTAAAAACTTGGCTAATAAGCAAACCTGACCTCAGTCCACGCGCTATCGTCGCGTCATTGACAACGGCGTTGATAGTAATTCGTGTTTTGTTTTTGCACCGAAAATGCCATCTTATGTGATGAGATTCTGCACAAACTACACAAGAAAGGTTTCCAAAGGTCAAAAGGAATCATATTTCATTCGTTTAATATTTCCTTAATTAATATTTCTTTAGACATCTTAATAAGAGAGTAAAAGAAGTAGTTGAAAGAAAAAAGCAAGAAAGAACGGATAAGAATGATAGAAGAATATCGGATAATTTCCAGGCAAATATTAAAATGTTCTGGAAACTTGTAAGAACTGCCAGGGGACATTCAAAACAGCCTATGATGAATGCTATAAGAGACGAGAATGGCTATATTCTGAATGATGAAGTTTTGAGTTTAAAGAGATGGAAGGAATATTTTGAAAGCGTGTTTATGAGTGAGGAGACAACGTGTGTACTAAGTGAAGTAGAAATTCCGAAGGAAGAGGAAAGAGGTAGCGAGATTAGTGTAGGTGAAATAATGAAAGCAATGAAAAGCATGAAAGCAGGTAAGGCTGCCGGATATGATAGAGTTTCACTCGAAATGCTAAGGGCTGGAGAGGAAGTGGTGGCAGGCCTGCTGCACACCTTGTTTAATTTATGCTGGGAACTGAAGCGGGTACCGGTAGACTGGTGCAAAGCCGTGATAGTCCCAGTATATAAGGGAAAAGGGTCGCAGCAGGACTGTAAAAACTACCGTGGCATCAGCCTTCTTAGCATTGTGGGAAAACTGTATGCTAAGGTACTGATTGAAAGGGTCATGAAAGAAACTGATGGAAAAATTTGGGATGTGCAAGCAGGATTTAGAAAGGGAATGGGATGTACAGATCAAGTCTTTTCCATGCGCATGATCGCGGAGAAGTTTTTGGCCAAAAACCAAAAGGTTTTTTGTGCGTTCATGGACTTGGAAAAGGCCTATGACAGAGTGAATAGGGATGTGCTATGGCAAACACTGAACTCATTTGGGTTGAGCGCTGGCTTGATACGGGCATTGGAGTCCCTTTATAGGGACTCTAGTGCTTGTGTTAGGATCAACGGGGTCTACTCGGACTGGTTTGACATCCATAAAGGTGTCAGACAGGGCTGTGTAGCTTCCCCGTGGCTGTTCAACCTATTTATGGACAGTTGTTTGCAAAATTTGAAAGTTGAAGAATGCGGATTAAGAATGGGTGAGTTAACCGTCAAATGCCTTTTGTACGCCGATGATCAAGTTATACTTGCGTCGTCGGCGGCCGAGTTGCAAATGATGGTTACATTAATGAACAGATCATTAAAAGAAAGGGGTATGAAAGTGAACGCAAGTAAGACGAAGGTTATGGTTTTTGAAAGAGAAGAAAGTAAAACGATTTGTGAAATAAGAATAGAAGGGGAGTTGATCGAGCAAGTAGACGAGTTTGTATATTTGGGCTGCGTATTTAGCAGGGATGGGAGATATGATAAGGATATAGAACGACGAGTGAATGCGGGAAATAGAGTAAATGGGGCCCTGCACTCTATTGTGAAGAGTCAAAATGTGTCGAAAAAGGCACGTATGGCAATTCACAATGCTGTGTTGGTCCCTACTTTAACATATTGTAGTGAAAGTTGGGTGTGGCAGAAGAAGCACGAGAGTAGAATGAACGCAGTAGAAATGCGGTCGTTAAGGAGTATGTTAGGGCTGAATCTTAATGACAGGGTAAGAAATTGTGTAATAAGAGAAGAGTGTGGTTTGCAAGATGATGTTGTGACCAGGATTAAGAAAGGAATGCTTCGGTGGTTTGGTCATGTGGAAAGAATGAATGAGGAAAGAGTGACAAAGAAAATTTATGTTGCAGAAGTGAATGGCAGAGTCGGAAAGGGACGTCCTAGGCGAAAATTTATCGACCAAATTGGCGATTTATTGAAAACGGGCCAAATTAGGAGTACCCTTAACCGACGAGCATGTATGCGGAGGTGTATGGATGTGAAGGAGGCGAGAGAGGTGTGTCAGGATCGTGCCAAATGGAAGTCTGTAGTCTCTGCCTACCCCTCTGGGTGACAGGCGTGAGTGTTTATGTATTATGTATGTATGTAATATTTCCTTAACTTATTTCCGTATTGTTTTCGAATTCAAAAATAACGTATTTTAAAATATATTGTCAGAAAAAATAGAGAGGGATAGAAATACCCTAATGAATATGTTTGAAAGAGAAGTGATATTGTTTCTGATCAAAGAATATAAAAACCAGACAGGTCTCTTCTGAGTATTGTAGTTCAAATTGTGTACATATAATTCTTGTTTTATTGAAGGGTAAATTAACTACGTCATTATTAATTAATACGTTCGTGGTATATACGTTTGTATATAAATAATTATTACAGCACTTTATTTGATAATAAATTTTTAATAAAATCAATATTTTTTTATTTTCCTATTTTTAATGCATTTTTTACTTCTTTATTACTTTAGCTACGTGCACTCACGAGTGGATCGCGTTTTAGGCATAAATCACGGTGTACGTTATAATGTTATATCTGATTAATCATTCTACATCGTTCCTACTACACATGACCACGTGTACTATCGCAAATTACATTTGTTTCTTTTACGCTTGCGAAAGTTTAATCACGCCATCCTATTTTGACGTTTAATATAATGTAGTGTGCTATTGCAATATTTAGTTATTTATGTGTGCGTTAGTGTGCCGTTTATAATGTCATTGGAATTATCTTAGAACGATCAAAAATTAACTTTAATATTACTTTAATTTTTAAGTATTGGCACTCAGGCATTATCGTAAAAACTAGTCATTTTTTCCCGACTCGTTAATAAAAAAATCTCATCAATTTTATGTCGTTTTCAAAAAAGTTTTCATCTAGTCATAACCAGTGTTTTAATTAAGCAGTCACCAAAGCACACCTTCAGGTCACTAAATAAAGTCCAAGACGTATAAGTATATTTATATATAAATCCTAAGTACTCTTAGCGAAAAAGCATATTATAATGAAAATCTGTAATTATAATAAAAATAATACGGCGTAGGGAAGTGACGACCCCATCGCTCGCTGACGTAACGGTTTAGTGACAAAACCACTACGTCAGTGCAGTCAGCCAGCACCTTGCCAAGAGGTGTTAGTGCCGTGCCTCGGCAAAAATTGATGGTGCAAAGGCCTGCTTGTGCACATGGCCTCACCACAAAGCGGCGCCGGGTCTGGGCGTCTCCCGTTAAATGACTCCCACCACTATGGATGATGGAATACGGAAGAACGCGCAAAGGGCCGCTGCCTGGAAATCGCCAGGGCGCGTCTGGAGCTGGCGCTGGACGCGACAGCATGGGAACTGCCAGCCGAGCGAAAGGTGCTGCACAACCACCCATGAGCCCCTCGCATCCATCATCCCCACCAGCTGGCTTGGTGTCAGCAGGGTATTCGCGGGCCCAGCAATCGGCACCCGCCACCGGTGGAGTACGCCACATGCGATGGACAATTGAAATGAATACTAACGCATTGCGGGCGTATTTTAGAGTGAAAGGGGCAGAAGTTGGAGGTTTGGCGTATCGGGCTAGGATGCATTGTCTTTTTGCTGAGCTGGAGCCATCTTTAACCGTCACAGAGCAAAACCTGGCAGACCGAGCTCCGACCGATCCGAGTGGTCTCTGAACTTCCCGGCCGCGAGCCATTTTGGTGGAAATTGGTAGACCAATATTAAGAGTCTAAAGAGCCATTTATACCGAGTAATAGGAGATCAAATTTTGTCCTACGAAGAGTTAAGTAGTGTGCTCGCTCAAATTAAATGTGTCATAAATAGTCGCCCCCTTTGTTGCACATTTTTTGAATTTAACGCCTTTGAAATATCTGCCCGCGATAGACATGGAAGAGAAAAAACTTAGTATTTCTGCACATCATAGATTATTGGACCGGTTGGTGCAGTCGTTTTGGAAACGATGCAAGATGGCATACTTGCATACGTTGCAGTCTCGGCAAAAATAGAACACAACAACTGAACCTTTAACTGTCGGAACTGTGGTTGTGCTCACCAAGGAGAATACGCCGCCTCTCTATTGGCCATTAGGGATCGTCGAAGGAGTTTTTCCCGGTTCCGACGGGGTAACTAGGGTAGCTCGCGTTAGAACCACAACTGGGTCTTAATGCGCCCTGTTGTCCGTTTGTGCCCTTTGCCCATTCAATAGTTTGAATTAGCTTTCTAGATTAGAAATTGCAGTCGAAAATTAGGTTTAATCTTAGCGTTAGTTATCTTGAAGGGGACTCTTCAAGCCGGGGGGGGGGGGATTGTTACGCGGAAATGATTTGTGTATTTTAATTTTGTTCGATGGTATATTTACCAAGTGTTTGTCCTTCCTTTGACCTCATGTCTCTTCCGTACACACTGAAAGGGGAAAGGGGGGAGCCTAGGCTCCCCCCCCTTTCCCCCTTTCAGTGTGTAAGGTGACGCGATTCTTTCGACCAATGAGAAGCGCGCCCGACCGAGGTACTTTGGCGGAAAAGCCGAGGCAATATAGGTTCGCGCGCTGCCCTCGAGCAGCCTCTTGCCACGCGCCGCTAGTCTGAACCGCACCACCTAGGGCAGTCGCGTCCCAGAAGTGGAGTGTGAGATATCGTCGCGCACCGCTCTCTTCCTTCGTACCGCTAGCCTGGAACGCATCTCTGGGGCACCCCAGAAGAACCCACCTCACGTCGCATCACCGCAACGGAAGCTTCGTCCGCCGCATCAGAATCACACCCCGGTAAGTGTGTTTCCTGTAATTTTGCTCCAACTTGAGCATTTTGTTTATTAGTTAATCCGCCCCATTTTGTTTCTTCAAATTTGCTTAAGTAGAATTCCGTCCTAACCTTGGCAAGCAATAGATTTGTAAGAGCGAGTACATTGTCCAAGGATGCAGCTTGCCACGTCCGCCATCTTGTTGAGGCATAAGAAGCCAACCGCGTATACAGTCCACCTAATATAACATCTCGCACAATAGGGTCAAGGCTCGAACTCGGGAACCCCTAGGCCCGCCGCCCAACCACCTATTTTATATTAATCATTTTATATTGATTATAATTTTATTTTTATATAAGTTTTATATTTTATATTAATTATATTTTATTGTCTATTTTATATGGTTTGATTTATTAGTACAATAAAAATACTTATAAAAAATATGGTTTATTTCATCAATTATGCTAACTTCTATTCACCTGATAAGAAAATCGTAGAAAATCGTAAGTTATTGCGTATTTTGGGTCAAATTTCATATAGTAAGCCACACTAATCCGCCATTGTATGTTTGGTGTGTCTATCCTTATCTAATCTTAGTGACGGTATTGTTTTTGCAACTTGTGTAAGTGAGACAGATATATTTTTATTTAAAATGTTTAGTAATTTCAAAGCTACGTTGTCGCGGTTGGATAGTGGTTACACTTTTTCAACGCGCGGTAATGTGGTTTGCTCCTCTAGTTTTGTATAACTCAATGCTACAAACCATCATAAAAATTACAGGGTTGAATTAAACATATTATTTTATAAGCCTTTTATTATATTTGTCACTGCACCTATTACAAAATCTACCTTAAAGCACATTCTTAAGCCCTTTATTTTGTGCAATAATAATGTGCAACAATAATAAAATAACAAGAAATAAGTACATGAACAACATGCAAGACATATTTCTTAAATATTTTTTCAACATGATTCAGTGTTGCCTAATGAAACAAATTTTAAACTATTACTCCTTATAATATAAACCTCATGTATGTAGCAAATATAAACTAACTTGAATTTAGAACAATGAAGGGATTTTTTATTATTTATTATTTTGGAAGACAAAATTAATTAATTTAGTAACACGGATATGTCTTTTGTTCACGTCTTTCAGCAGTAGACTTGCGAAGGGCTGTAATGTTGATGATGGTGATATTTTTAATGTAGTTAATAAATAAAATAACATATAACAGTATCTTGCTTAATAGAATATGATTTCCTTTTTTAGTATTTCCTTTATACCTATCATTAGAATTATTATTAATAATACTTAATTTTTTGTGGCGGCCACACTATCTTGATTGATAACCATAAAGTAGCTAAAAATGCAAGATTCCAGAGCAGCTATAAATTAAAAAGTATTGAATGTTTCATAAATCAACGACTAGATGGCGGTACGGAGACTGAGAAAACTATAGACTAATGATTAGCGTGGCTTAGAGTGAGAAACGGCGATAACGTAGTTTTAGGTTATACTATAATGTTTACGACTTTTAAATATATTTAGATAAAACTTTTAATTGTTCTAAAAACAAGATTCACCAATCTTAATCACACAAAAAACTTTTTTCTCATTTAAACAGACTTGTAAACGCCTAACGCCTACGAACTGTAAAAGTTGTTTGGCAAAGTGTAGTTTGCTAAACAAAAAAAAACCGGCACGGAGAAAGGAACAAACAATCACACCGCTCTGTCTCATTTCTATGCAAGACGTTTGCATAAATCTATCTTTTTCGTGTCCGAATGCGAAAGAAGGCGCCAATTTGTCTATAGGTTTCTCTGTCTAGGTGGCGGTAGTTTAACCAACAATGAAATTTCTTAGAAGATACAATAGCGTGACCTAGCCCGCAGTGAGTCAAAGTGTATCTGTATTTAGTAAACTATTTTATTACAAGGCTGCGCAAACACTGAAAATTTCGGATTTTCACTGCCGAAAAAAAATTAATTATAACTAAACAAAATAAAATTAAAAAGCTATTTACATTCCATGGCTTCCCGCATGATGAAGAAATTAAAAAATAAATTATATTTTCAAAACATATTAACAATCATTTACCTTTCTGAAAATATGATTTTTATAACAATTATATGTTCAATATAATTGTTATATACAATTTCATGCGACAAAACGTTGGATTCTTGATTTTTAGGCGTTAGTAGTACGTGCTTGCGTTTAAGGCATACAATAATTTGCCAAAGCTATGACGCATGTTACACGCAGGATTTAATTGAAAATACAAAATTATTTCTATTGGTTTTATTCAGATGATTCACGTTACGTTAAAAAATACGGAAGTACATTACACTGAAAATGTGAAAAGTACCCTAGGCCTCAAAAGTTAATACATGCACACAAATACACCAAGATCCGATAATCGGCACCAGTATGCAGCGCGTATCCAAACATTTTTGTAAATATCCGTTGGAGTATGTTTTATTGCATTAAAAACTATAAAACATACTACAGAATTTTAGTACAAATATTAATTTTGATTTTCAATTTTAACTGGATAGTTTATTTTTAAAATACCTTCTATTTTACCATCCACTTATAGTGAAAAATTGAAAAGCGTACTAAGCATATTAATATTACAGAAATTTAATAAGCTTAAATTTAAGTTTTTATTTTATTTAAAAGAAAAAATAAATGAAACAAAAGTGATTTTAAAAATGTATGAACAAGCAAAGTTTTATTTTAAGATCTTCGCGAATGTTTAAAGCAAGAGATCGTTGAAAGGGTGAAAAAGGTTTTTTTGCATTGCCTTTATGCACATCAGACTGAGCACATGTGCTTGCATCCTGTCAGATGGCTAGTCTCTGTTGAGACTGGCCGCCTGATTAATATTTTTTAATAAATGTAAAAACACATTTCCGAGTCATTTTTTAACTACTCTAAGCCAGTGTTTGAATAATATCCCACCTGATGGTAAGTGATGATTTAGCCCAAGATGGTAAAGGGCACTTTCTTACAAAGTTCACTCTTGACTTGAAGACACCCACATGGTAATCGGATGGAAAGACAAATGCTGGCAACTTATTCCACTCCTTTGCTGTACGCATCTCGAAAACTGAAGCAAACCGTTTCGTTCGAATGCGTGTTAAATGGCCAATTACGAAGGAGTGGTAGCCGAGTATCGGATTGTCTGATGATGGAAGGGATAGGGAAGAATAAAGTTATGCAATTCTTTGGTACACTCTTTGAAATGCATCCTGTAAAAAACGGAAAGGGTGACAACTTTGTGCCAGTGTTTGTGACTGGTTTTATTGGTTTTTACCAGTTTTAACAAATGTTTCATACCATTTGTTGTTTTCGAGTTTCATCTAACTAATTCTTATTTCGTAAGGCACATAGCATGAAATATCACTTAAAAAACGCTCCAATTTTTTTTGAAGCCGGATTCCTTGCATATTCTAAAATTCAGTGCTAACGCCCAACCTGTGATGGATCCTTTCAAAACAATAATTGGATATCATTTCATTTAATGAAAAATTGTCAAGAAAACATAAGAACAAAAAAAATAATTGCGATTCAACCTAATCGTATAATATTTCAATTATGGAATACATTTAGATATTTGTAACTTCGAATACATATTTATTTCTATTTAAATATAAAACATTCTACCGTCGTAACTTGATGAAACTTTATTATAAATGCATCTTATATAAGTACTTCGGCTAAAAATATATTATGATTCGGAAAGTTAGTGTGTAGGGGAAGTAAAAAACATCCATCACCTTATATCATTTCACCATCGAAAATTCCAAAAAAGTCCTCATAACTACCGATATATGGCGGTGTAATCGCTCAGTTTTGCCAGACGTGTAATAAACAGACCAGGTACTGCGATCGCCAATCTACCAGCCAAGTGTGACGATTATGATAGTGCGTTCCTACAATAGGTGAGACCCATGTGCAGCAGTGCAACTTTGCGGGTAGTAGAAGAATAATGAGAAATAAAAGAAAATTTAATTGTTATTATTCGTCTGGGTATGAATCACCTTCTTACCTATTTCTGTCGCCAAGTTGCATGTACAGACGTGTTCCGGTCTAAAAGGTATATAGAACAATTATAATTACGCATTGTGAGCCAATCCATATTGATCATCAGAGGTTTTTCATGAACTTTGGCAACCACTTACTATTTAAGGTGAACAAGTTCATTCGTCACTTCATTTTTATATTTAAAAGAAATTAATAAGTTGAAACACTTCAGCAATACAGCATGACCTGATCGTATATCTTGAGAAATTATTTACAACAAATGGATTATAGAAGTTTTTGCTTCTCATTGGATGGGGGGAGAACCTGATGAGATGTCTAAAAGTGAATTCAAGTGGCGATGAAACACGCATTGTGTCAATCTATTAGGGTAGACTATGATTAATATTTTTTTTAAACGTTACCTCTACACTAGGATTTTCTCCTGATTTCCTCCTCCTCATGGGGGCAGTTTACAAACATAAATTTCACAAGAACAAACATGTTGACCTGGAACAATTACTTGTAGGCCATACAAATACTTGTTCCGTGCGGGATTCGAACCCGCAGCCCTTAGCGCTGTAACTCATTGCTAAGCCACTGTGCTACGGAGCCGTCAAACTTTACGATTAATAGTAGACTTGTGACCGGCTGTAATGCTTATAATAGTTATGGTGATGTCTGAAACTTGGTAAGGAACGCCAGTTGATTATGTTAGTTTAAAAAAAGTTAGTTTATGCGAAGTATTACCATTTAATATAGATTTTTATAATGAAGCATGTTCAGCAATGTAATGTTGATAGACTGTAAATAAAAAATATTTTTATTTAATTTTAATTAAGAAAGCCACTAAAATGGAAGTCGTTTTCTTTTCAAATACAATTCATTGAATGAAAAATTGGTAGAGGATTTTTTTGAGAAATTTCACACTTAACGGCATCATAAAGTCAGTCCCTAGCGATTTGAATAGAGAGAAGTATAGATTAGTACGGAATCGTTGCAACAATCTGTGTAGAAAAGCACAACGACGCCATATCCATGAATCAGTACAAGATCCTGATCCTGCTAGGGTCTGGAAATTTCTTAAATCCTTAGGAGTTGGGAAATTACGACAAAATCTCACACACCATAACCTTGATCTCAATCAACTTAATTTGCATTTCTCATCTTCGTCTGGCATTAACGATAAAGCAAAACATAATACTTTAGATTCTCTTTCAAAAGCTCCCACTCCGGACACCCCTGCTTTTAATTTTAGCCAATTTAACAGTTGTGATGTTAAGAGAGCCATAATGTCCATCCATTCAAATTCGATTGGTAGTGACTGCATTAGTCGGAAAATGGTCATCCCTCTCATTGATCTCCTTTTACCTATAATCACGTCTATCCTGAATAAATCACTGAATTCTGCTTTTTTCCCTTCAGCTTGGAAAGACGCATTTGTAGTTCCTCTTTCGAAAAAGTCCAATCCCTCTAGTTTTTCCGATTATAGACCTATCTCTATTTTGCCTTTCTTTTCCAAAGTTCTAGAACGTCTTGTGCACAATCAATTAAGCACCTATCTTTTAAAACACAATCTTTTAAATCCCTTGCAATCCGGTTTCCGTCCTGGCCATAGTACGACTACTGCACTTTTACAAATCACTGATGATATTCGGTATGGTATGGAGAAACAAAAGCTTACTATTCTCACGTTGCTTGATTTTAGTAACGCATTTAATACTGTAGATTTTGATATCTTGTTAAGCATCCTACGCTCTCTCAACATATCTCCAACTGTAGTTGACTGGTTTCGAAGTTACTTATTTGGTCGCCGACAGCGAATTCAGGTGCAAGAGGTTTTTTCCACCTGGATTACTACAGCTGCTGGTGTACCACAAGGTGGCGTGTTGCCTCCTCTCCTTTTCGCAATTTTCATTAACTCTATAAGTCATAATTTGTCCTCTTCCTACCACTTGTATGCTGATGATCTCCAAATCTATACTCAGTCCTCTTGAAGATCTATCTAAAGCAATTGAAACTATGAACGCTGATCTGACTTGTATTTCGAATTGGAGTAAATGTTATGGTTTAACGATTAATCCTAAGAAAACTGAGGTCATTGTCATCGGTAGTTCTAGATTAATTGGTAAAATTGACTGGTCTTCCCTACCCCCTATTATACTAGACTGCATTCTAATCCCTTACAGTAACAAGGTTAAAAACCTGGGGTTGTATCTTGACTCCTGTATGTCTTGGACCTCACAGGTTAATGAGGTCAGTAGAAAAATGTTTGCTGCGTTAAGCTCTTTAAGTAGATTACGTAATTTCCTTCCCACAGTAACTAAAGTTACGCTCGCCCAGTCTCTTCTTCTGCCTATCCTTGACTATGCTGATATTTGCTATCTTGACATTAGCGAGGAGCAGCTTAATAAGCTTGAGCGCATTCAAAATGTATGCATTAGATTTATATTTGGGCTTCGCAAATATGATCATATTTCCGAATTTCGCAAACAGCTCAAATGGCTCCCGATCCGCCTTCGCAGGAATACTCACATTCTCTCCGCGTTGTATAATGTGCTGTTTAATCCTTCTTCTCCTCTTTATTTAAAAAACCGTTTCCAGTATCTTTCTCTTACCCATAATCGGTTCCTTCGATCCTCCATCAATTTTTCTCTCTCTACACCGTTGCACTCTTCTTCCTTTTTCAAGAAATCCTTCACCGTAATCGCTGTGCGATTGTGGAACTCCTTACCTCTCCATATTCGTCGTGCTAAATCTCTTCACTCTTTCAAAATTCTTGTTAAATCGTATTATTTAGAACGCTATTAGATAAATTACTTTACCTTTCTCTTACTCTTTTCATTTAATCTATTATATGATATTTTATATATAACTTTCACTTACTTTTATTTGTATGTATTATTGTATTTTTTTTATTATTTTGTATGCCCCCCTCTATTTGTAACTTTTGTTTGCATCATTCCTCTACGCAAAGGTTGTCTGGAAGAAATCACTTTCAGTGATAAGACCGCCTATTGTAAATACTTTAATTAGTTTTAACTATATTGATTTTTCTGTATTGTGGTGTACAAAAAAAGAATAAATAAATAAATAAATTCTTGTTAGCGTTTTAACGATAATGTATTACATCCCCTCTGTGACCTGAAAAAGCTAACCCCTTAAACAATACCTTAAACAAGTTTTAGAACAAGTTTACTTAGTACATAGAACAATATGCTATCCTGTGCAAGCCATGGAGCTGAGTTGAAGTCTTATCACTGGTGCAGCAAAAAATTAAGAATAAATTCTTGTTTTTTTTGTTTAGTTTTGAAATGTTGTGGTAGTAAAAATTTTCTTTCCCTATAATTTAATCTCAAAAAAAGTAGGTGTAGGTGACATGCAACCATACAATGTTATATAGGTGTCAAATTTTTAGCTTTCTGTCTAGAATTACATGTGGATAGGTACTACTACTATCCTATCTATTCCTGCACACTATTGTGTTCCTTCGTTACTCCAATACTATTTAGAAAAACTCAAAACCATATTCTTTTAAGTTGTACTATAATAACTAAAATTCCCAATAGTAATACTTTTTAAAAATTGAAAGCGCCCAGCAAGTTGGTTAGACCCTGGTTCAGCACCTATACAATGTCCTAAAAGAAAAGTTACCTCTAGAAAAGTGATGGTCAGTGTTTGGTAGTCCAGCAGCAGTGTGATACATCACAGATTCTACCAAACGGGATGAGCATTGTGTACTGAAACTGCAGATGTGTACTGAAAAGAAGTGAACACAATCATAAAGAGGCTCGTACTTCTCCAACCAGCTTTGGTCAATCGGTGTCCCCGCTCCTCCTGCATGACTAGGCCTGACCTCATACTGCACAACAGACGGTCTCCAAGTAGCGAGAGCTGTGGTGGAAAGCTCACTGTCATCCATCGTACATATCACACCTTGCACCTAGAGACTTCTACTTATCCATAATGTAAAAAACTTTTTGGCGGGAAAATATTTCAATACCCGAGAGGCAGTACAAAATGTCCAGGTTATTTCTTCAAGAATGAATAAACCGCCACCGCGTTGGCAAAGATGTACCGATTCCATGGGTGATTACTGTGATAAATTGAAACAAAAATATAAAATATCCGTTAACTTATTTCATAAAAAAACGACAATTTCATTGGTAAATATCTAATATAAGTCGGAAAAGAATTCGTTCCACCGTTTTATTATGTCATAAGTCAAATAATATGTCAATTACTGAGTGAGTAAGTGCTACCGTGCTCGGAATAAAAATTATCGAAAAGAACATTTTGGAGTCTTACATAATTAATATCATAACATGATTTGATTTACAAATAGTTCACAGCTGTAGTTAGGGATTTTTTAGGGTTATTTGTTACGAATTTATTAATCGACAGAAACATATTTTTGATTAACTTATATACGTTTAGTAAAATATATTCATTTAGTCAACATGTTCCTAATGCAAAAGTAACTGAGCTGGTTGATTGCTACAACGCTAATTTATTTCCTTTATATACTCTTGGTTCATTCACAACGGACAAGTATTTTAATTAGCAAACCAGAAGAGCCAGCTCGACAGCTGCTGTACTTTGGACCTGACAAGCGGCCAGTTTAATAAGCTACTCGAATTAGACTTTTGATCCCCCTGTACATTATTTTTATATACTCTTTAACTTAAATTAGCCACCAAAATCAAGTCAAGAAAATTTATGATATACCTAGTCTCTAGATAATTAATATAACTAAGTATAAGTGGTTTAAAAATATAGGTTACATTAATTCACTTAATACTATGAATAGAGAGAGCTAGTAGTAGTAATTAATTCTTGAAACTTTTACAATAAAATCCAGGAAAATAAACAATATTTATCCTCAGCCATTTAACAAAGATTATTTGTTATGAAAATGTTAACAACAAAAGCTTAGTTATGAAACCACAATATCATAGGGTTGTTGGAGTTTGTACAAAGAGGGGGCAGCATAAGCATTAGGCAGTATTCAGTAACTGTAGATTTAGCGCTTTTGGTTGCATGAGGTATCAGCCAGAGCTCATGGGACCGGCCGGATCGTTTTGACACCGACTTCTGTCAAGACGTATTAATTAAGAAATTTAAATTATTTAAGTTTAAATTATATATATAATTAAAATAGATTTTCAATAATTTTTCAAAAATTAAGGTTCCCGTAATATTGACTGGCGCAGGCGGTAGGATCGTCACACTTCGTTAGTGTTACGTCCTTAGAGAATCTGAAATCTGTCGGAATCAAAGATCCGCGCCGCGAAGAAAAAAAAAGACGATCTTCGAACCAAAACAAATTTTTCAAGGAAGCGGAGACAATCCTGAACAGGGAGGGCAACTGGTGAATGGTGAGTAAAACTTTTCACCATCCTTTCTAATACCTCGGCATTCCGTTACAATGAGATCAAACTTCTTTTATTTTAACATATTCTAGTAAATATGTTTAAAAAGAAAGTTTATATACAATTAATAATTAAAGTTTAACCTTTTTCCATAAGTAATTTAGACAAATATTATTTTATAAAGAAATATTTTTAATAAGCATATACACATTTTATTCATAAATAATAATTCCGTGTGACATTTAGATATTTAGATTTCTTTTACATTTTTTTTAAATTGTTTGTGAGTGTAAATTAAAACATAATTATGGAGAATATTTGACTTATTCCTGGTTAAATGTTTGAAATCATCACTATGTTTGATGGCGACAAACGTCGTTAATATGATGCGACACCGATAGATACTCCACCGCTTACTAACCTAGAAGCATCGGTTTGTATGATATTACTTACGGGCCATCCGCCCATAATAATTGCATCGGCATATCAGCCAAGGTTAAAACACTTGTTACACGTCGATATATCGGCTCTATTAAATCTAGGCCCCAGCATATTAATCGCGGGGGGACCTAAAAAAGCAAACACATTAATTGGAATTCAAACGTTAACAATAATTGCAATGGAAACGTTTCAATTGACCTTACGGAGAGATTTAACTTCGACGTTATCGCTCCCGAGAGTCCAACACGCTATCTTTTCTCTCCACGCCAACATTCGAACGTCCTTGACGTAACGTTACTCAAAGATATCCGGCTTATTATTTACTCGATAGGAACTTTTACTGAACTAGCCTACGACCACGGGGCGGTCGTTTTACAACTAAGCCGGTCGGTAGGTGAGGTCCCCCGGACCAAAACCATCGTATGACTGGCGTAAATTTGAGGTCAAACTCGAGTCTATGAAATCTCAGCATTTAGACACTATACCGAACGTGTGAGTTGTCTACATTTTTAGTATATAAAATGATAATTTAAAATAATACTGATAATAAATGATAACAACCAATTTCCCAGGTTGTGTTAAATTCACACTAATTTTATAAAAGTAAAATATTGACAATTTAGAGTTACATTTTACTTAACTACAATAAAAATTTTCGAGTAGCTCGTACATCCTGCCTTTAAAATAAGAAATAGAAAACAACCAACTAATAATTAAATCATATCATGACAACAAGCAAAAGGATTTTTATTGTAACAAAGATTTAGTAGTTATAGCTAGTGCAAATGAATGATAGATGATACATGTTTAATGAGATGCGACAATGTGTTACCTAATATTACAACATAATATTAAACAATAACATTATCTTATAGTTCACGTGTTATAGTGCACGACGCATTCACTCAATAGGTACCTCAAACTTAATTGAACGATTAGTCATAGAAGGAGTAGCCTAATCGACACTTAACACTGATTTGCGTAATATCTACCGGAACACTTTGCGTGACGTGACGTGACGTGACGTATATTCACCACCACTACACCACCACACACTAGCACTGTCACTATCCGCTGGTTGTTCTGTTCAACCTCCCCAGGCCTCGATGAAGTTATACAAGGTCCGGTCGGCGCCACAGCGCGTCGACGACACCCCTCTTTCAATCGCAGAAACGTAAAGACACCGTTCACATGTAATAGTAAGCCGGTGATGATATACCCAAGCGCATAGTGGTGTACATCGTGAACGCTCTATAAAGTCAATTTTGTAATAAATATAAAAAAGGTAGAAATAAAATAGTTGCAAATGAGAAATGGAAAAATCAAAGATTTTCCTTTTTATCAGGTAGAAATTAGGGATTCTTTACTCGTTTAGCGTTCGGTTTTAGCTGCAACCGTAATACGCTTGCAGCGTTGCGATAAAATAGAAATACATTTTCTAATTTTCGCAAATTCTAAATTCTAATATACTTTTCCATTATCAAAGAATATTTTGTTCATTACAACATGTATGTCCCACATAACTCTTGTCATTTCTAAGCGGGATTAAGAGCAAGGAAAAAGGAGAGCAAGTTTTCTCAGGATGTTTTCCTTTCTCATCCAACTTGTGGTCAAACTGCACTTAAATTTGCATTATTAATAATTTTATTGGTGTAAAAAGGGATGGTTTAAGCCACGGCTCTATTCGTA
>CAJQZP010000286.1:35000-45795 GCA_907164705.1 Parnassius apollo
TTGAACCGCTTTGATCTCTCGCTAATCGTCGAATCCGCTTCCCCCAAGCAGTGATTTTTTGCTTCAGGTCATCTATGCGCTACGTTAGTTTCTGCGTGATATCCGGCTGGGACAAACTAATATTTGTCCCAGCAAACGCCTTTCTAACGGTGCGCACAACTCTCGGTCTATTATTACCCGACCTGAAGCTTGTAAGTCTGCCGATAAGGGCCCTTGCCTTTGCGATACGGTCCTCGATTCTTTTTCTCCAGGCTGGGATGGCACTACCTTGTTGAGTAGCACGTCCAGCCATGGGAAGTTTGACGCCAATAATACGGCATACTGCCAGTGCGGCGCCAAAAAGAATTGAGTCCGTCTCGCAAAGGTCCCGGCTGGCTTCCAAATAGGTCACCAGCATTGGGTTAAGAGCCCGCACGACAGCCCGATTTCGCTTGCTAAGGGGTATGCGGGGGAAGTCGCGGTCGATTTTCGAGAGGCATGCTGCGCGTTTCCAGCATCGACTCTTCCAATATGCTCCTCATTTTCTCTAGTTCGTGGGGGACTATTCCATCATCGTCTGAATCAACCACAAATGAAATATTAACGGCAGCGTCCACATTTGCAGTTTGCTGCGCAATTAGTGGCGCCGCATTCCCAGCCGTAGCATTTCCATCCGATGAGGGAACAGCCTCACGTCGTAGTCGTTCGAGTTCGGCGTCACCAAATATGTTGGAGCGCAGGATGTACCGAACTCGGTCTGTCAGGTTTTGCTCAGTGACGGATAGAGATGGCTCCAGCTCTGCAAAAAAGCGATGCATCCGAGCCCGATATGCCAAACATCCGGTTTCTTCCCCCTTTGCCCTAAAGTACGCCCGCAGTTCGTTTGCGTTCATTGTTTGTGACCAACGCATGCGACGTGCTCCACCAGCGGCAGGTGCCGCTTGCTGAGTCCGAGAAGACCCAGCCGACACCAAGCCTTCTGGTGGGGATGATGGATGAGGAGGGCTGCTAGGTGATCGTACAGCTCCTCGCGCTCGGCTGGCGGCCCGCATGCTGCCGCGTCCAGCGCCAGCTCCAGACGCGCCCCGGCGACCCCCAGGCAGCGGCCCTATGCGCGTTCCTCTTTGTACCATCATCCATTTATGGGCGCCAAATAACGGGAGACGCCCAAGCCCGGCACCGTTTCGTGGTTCGGTCTTATGCACAAACGGACCTTTGCACCCACAATTTTGCCTAGGCACGGTGCTCACACCTCTTGGCAGGGCGCTGACTGACTGCTCCGACGTAGTAGTTTTGTCAGATAACTGTTACGTCAGCGGGCGATGGGGTCATCACTTCCCTACGCCTTTTAATTATTATTATTATGGGGTATCTATATAGTTTTCTCATCTGGTTGGGTTCTATAAATATATAATTATAAATGAAAATGAAAAGATAAATATACATAAATATCAATAACATAAAATAAATATAAAAGTACATAAATAAGTAAAAGCCCAACCAGATGGAGGCCCTCGGCAGGGGGAGACCAAACGGCCGAGGGTTAGGGGGAAAGGGAAAGAAACCGTCGGACGATGCGGGCGGTATCGAGGAGCACCGCCTTCTGCATTTGAACCTGGAGCGGTCCGCCACGTAGTCCCAGCCGCCTCAGATGATCCAAGAGGCTGACTGGGATTAGCCCGTTTGCAGAGACGACTACAGGAATAATTTCGGTCGGCAGACCACACCACATGTCGGTCACCTCGTGAGCCAGGTCCAGATATTTTGTTTGCTTGTCTGTTACGGCTTTCACGAGGTTCTCGTCATACGGAATGGTAATGTCGACCAAAAATATCCTTGACTGTGCCCGGTCCATCAGCACAATATCAGGCTTATTCGCAAGAATAATCCTGTCTGTGATGATGGCCCGGTCCCAATAGAGCCTGGCGCGATCATTTTAGAGCACGGCTTCCGGCAAGTACTTGTAATACGGCAATTTCCGATCCACGAGACCGTATTTCAGAGCGAGCTCCTGGTGTAGAATTCTGGCTACTAGGTTGTGCCTGTGCAAGTACTCAGAGTTAGAAAGCGTCGAACAACCGGAGATAACATGCCTAAGTGACTCACCGGGATGGCGACAAGCTCGACAGATGTCGACGGTGCCATCCTTTAGGATGTATCTCCGATAGTTGTTGGTCTTAATAACCTGATCCTGTATTGCACAGACAAAACCCTCGGTTTCCCCGAAGAGATCACCAAAGCGTAGCCAGCGGAGGGAGGCTACTGTGTCTACGAAAGGCTCATGTGGAGCCTTGTAGAACCTCCCGTGGAGCTCCTTCTCCTTCCATACGGTCTCCCGGTCGGAAATGCTCTGCACTGCCGGGTCTTGCTATTGCTCGTTAGCTAAGGATAGAGGGGTGTCTTTTATCACAAGAAATGACGTCCTTATAGAATGGATCGTCCGTTCTCGCCAGGAAGTAATCACGGAGGCTGCACACTTCGCGATTATGCATGGTGAGCGCGCTCAAGAAGCCACGACCACCATGTTTCCGCGACAAGTGCAGCCTCATTACAGACGATCTCGGATGATGCATCCTATGGGACGTCATGTAGTGCGGACTTTTCTATCCAGGGCGTTAAGTTCAGTCTGAGTCCACCTGAGTATGCCAAAGGTATACATGAGGACAGGCATGACCCAGCCGTTATATGCGTGTGCCTTATTCACACCGGACAAAAGGCTGTTAAGCACTTTGGTCAAGCGTGCATAAAACACGTCGCAAACTGACTGTTTCATACCAGTCTCATCGATACCGATGTTTTGTGACAAACCCAGGTATCGGTATGTTTCAGCCTCGGAAAGGGTCCTTAAGTTGACGGGCATAAATAAATCTACGCCCTCAGAGTTAGCAACCCTTCCCCTTTCAACATGGAGGACCGCACACTTATCCGTCCCAAGCTCCATTCCAATGGAATTGCTAAATTCACAAGTGATGTTTAGCAATTCCATAAGATGGGAGCGACTGGAGGCGAATAACTTGAGGTCATCCATATAGAAAAGGTGGGTCACTTTTGTCCCTCCTTTCCGTAGCTGAAATCCCCTCCCGGAGCCCTCCAGTAAGGTACTGAGAGGGTTCAGAGAGAGGCAGAACCAGATTGGACTCAGACAATCGCCCTGGAAGATACCCCTTCTTATCCTTATGTGGTTCTCCGCAGCCATCATCCGCTCGCCCAGATGACAAAGGATCGTACTCCACTGCCCCATACACTGCTCGAGGAAGTCTCTAACTGTACAGTCTATCTTGTACAGCTCGAGGACTCTCTTTAGCCATGTATGGGGCACCGAGTCGAATGCCTTTCTGTAGTCTATCCAGGTGGCGGAGAAGTTCCGACGGTTGCGTTTCACCACTTTGCCAATGACCGCGTCAATGAGGAGTGGTTCCTTGGTTCCACGACCAGCGCCCCGACATCCATTTTGAGCGCGCGACATCACCTGATTTGAGTCCAGGTGACAAGTGATTCTCGCGCTCAAAATGGATGTTAGTGTCTTGTATATGGTCGGTAGACACGTGATGGGGCGGTATTTGCTCGGGTATGTGGTACCCTGGTCTTTAGGAACCAAATGAGTGATCCCGGTAGTGAAGAGGCTTGGGAGCGACTTCTGGTTGAGAACCTCTTGAAACTGTCGGGCAAGCACAGAGTGACACACCATGAACCCCTTCAGCCAGTAGTGATGCAGCCCGTCGAGCCCCGGACTCTTCCAGTTCGGGGCCCTACGGACCGCCTCAACTACGTCATCCGGCGTTATGATGACGGGGTCCATGGGCGCAATACCCACACACTGACTCGCCACAACTTCCGTCCAAGGGCCCTCGCTGTGGTTTACGGGCTCTGACCACAGGCCGCGCCAGAATGCTACAGTGTCGGCCTGATTCGGTGCTGGACCCGTTCCACTTACCATTGGTCGCTCCAATGATTCATAGAGCCTCTTCTGATCACTCTGGAAGAGACGATTCTGGTTGAACCGTGTCGACCTCTCGGTATATCGCCGAATCCGCTTTCCCCAAGCAGCGATTCTCTGCTTCAGATCATCTACGCGCTCCGTCAGTTTTTGCGTTATATCCGGCTGGGACAAACTGACATTTGTCCCAGCAAACGCCATCCTGACGGTGCGCACAATTCTTGGCCTGTTGTTGCCTGATCTGAAGCATATCAGTCTGCCGATGAGAGCTCTAGCCTTTGCGATACGTTCCTCAATTCTTCTTCTCCATGCTGGGGTAGCGCTACTATGGCCAGTAGCGCGTCCAGCCGTGGAAACATTGGCGCCTATGATATGGCAGACTGCCAGCGCGGCGCCAAAAAGAATTGAGTCCGTCTCGCAAAGGTCCCGGCTGGCTTCCAAATAGGTCACCAGCATTGAGTTCAGAGCCCTCACGACAGCCCGATTCCGCTTGCTTAGGGCTACGCGGGGAAGTCGCGGTCGATTTTCGAGAGGCGTATTGCGCGTTTCCACAATCGCCTCTTCCAATGTACTCCTCATTTGCTCTAATTCCAGTTCCTGAGCGACTGTTCCATCATCGTTTGAATCATCTACAACTGGGGTATCCACGGCGGCATCCACGTTTGCGAGTTGCTCTACCATTTGTGGCGCCGCATCCTCAGCCGTAGCATTCTCATCCGACGAGGGTACAGCCTCACGTCGTAGCCGTTCGAGTTCTGCGACATTAAATATATTTGAGCGCAAGATATACCGAACTCGGTCTGCCAGGTTTTGCTCTGTGACGGTTAAAGATGGCTCCAGCTCAGCAAAAAGACGATGCATCCTAGGCCGATACGCCAAACATCCAGTTTCTCCCCCTTTCGCCCTTAAATACGCCCGCAATGCGTTGCTGTTCATCTGGGTTGTCCAACGCATGCGGCGTACTCCACCAGAGGCGGGTGCCGATTGCTGGGCCCGCGAAGACCCTGCCGACACCTAGCCAGCTGGTGGGGATGATGGATGCGAGGGGGCTGCTGGGTGGTCGTGCAGCACCTCGCGCTCGGCTGGCGGTTCGCATGCTGCCGCGTCCAGCGCCAGCTCCAGACGCGCAAAGGGCCGCTCCATGCAGCGGCCCTTTTGCGCGTTCTATTTAATTCCATCATCCATTTTAAGGCGTCATTTAGCGGGAGACGCCCAGACCCGGCGCCGTTTCATGTTGAGGCCATGTGCACAAGCGGGCCTTTGCACCTTCAATTTTTGCCGAGGCACGGCACTAACACCTCTTGGCAAGGTGCTGACTGACTGCGCTGACGTAGCGGTTTTGTCACATAACCGTTACGTCAGCGGGCGTTGGGGTCGTCACTTCCCTACGCCGTTATTATTATTATTATTATTATTTTATTTATTTTTATTTCTCCCTCTGTATTGAGGGGTAGAAAACGGACACACGGGCCTTGACCAAGTGTGCACGCAGGAAAAAAACAAAGAATTACAGTGATGACGGTGATGAGTTAAGAAATTTATGTGTGAGACGACAGGTGTTAAAAAGGACTACTTTTTGTATAAATGTAAGAGTGGATTTAGGCATCTGAAGCATGTTGAGGCTGGTTTGAAGGGTCTTTGGAACTACACCAGTTGTAGATATGATGATAGGAATGATTTTTATGGAGTCTACTTGCCATTGCCTTTTTTATTTCGATCGTCTAATAGTTTTTGTGGCAGTAGTTTTCTTCTTAATATAGCTCGTTTTTTGGTCTCCTAGTCGTTGCCGAGTGGCTTTCATTTCGGGATATCTACTTTCAAATTCCTGGTGTAAAATTTCTAGGTAATTATTCATGTGGGTTGTTTCGCATTTAGTTATTAATAGGTATGTACGCCAAATAAAGCGGTTCATATCTTCTGTCCATTTTTTTCGCGCACGTAGTTGCCCAACAGTAGGTACAGGTTTAGTAGCTGATGCCTCCTGCACAACAGCTTTTGACCTTGTAATTCTTGATGTATATGAAGATGATGGTGATGAATCAGGTGATCGAAATAGGCTATGAGTTGAGGAAGGTGATGTAATATTACCAAAGAGTGAATATTCGGAAGATACCGTAGATGAAGGTGAATGTGATCGTTCGGCTGTAGCAATTTTTTCGAGGGGAACCCGCCTGTTCAGTCCCCCGTCGCCAACGGTTCGCATGCTGTGGCATCCAGCGTTGGCTCCAGATGCGCCCCGACGAACTCCGGGAAGCGACCGTAAACTATATCTCTTAGATTGACTGTCCATAAAATTCTCCATTTTGGGTTCAGGATCGTTAGTTTGGGTAGGTTATTTATTGGCAAGATGTTAAGGCCGAGTTACCAGTACTTAATCCCGTAAGCCCCCCCACCACGTCAAGGTGATGCCACGGGGGGGTTATTATTATTATTATTAACACTATCTCGGATGTAAATGAGGTCCAGTGACAAACTGTTTTGTACCGCATGCCAGGGTCCTGAGATACAAGCTGCGCTTAGTTTGGGACCCGCAGCTACCTGTGTTATTTATACTGTCACTTATTGTTAAAATAAAAAAAATAAAAAATTAAAAAATAAATAAAAATAGGATAAATTGAAACAAATACGGTTGATCGAACAATTGTATTCGCATTCGAAGCAATTATTTTTTTAATATAAATCGGACAATAACGGGTAGGATTCATTACCTAAGGGTTCATTTTTCGACAATTTTTACCTGTTTTCGATACCAATACATGCATTATTTTAAATAAAACGAAATCGCAAAGATTTACTTATAAAGACCAAAAAGATATACCAACGTACGTCACGGCATGCGGTACAAAACGGTTTGTCACTGGACCTCATTTACATCGAGATAGTGTTAATAATAATAAAATGGCGCCAAACTTCCCATGGCTGGACGCGCTACTACACAAAGTAACGCCATCCCAGCCTGGAGGAAAAGAATCGAGGACCGTATCGCAAAGGCAAGGGCCCTTATCGGCAGACTGACAAGCTTCAGGTCGGGTAATAATAGACCGAGGATTATGCGCACCGTTAGGATGGCGTTTGCTGGGACGAATATCAGTTTGTCCCAGCCGGATATCACGCAGAAACTAACGGAGCGCATAGATGACCTGAAGCAAAAGGTCGCTGCTTGGGGGAAGCGGATTCGACGATTTTCCGAGGGGTCAAGGCGGTTCAACCAGAATCGTCTCTTCCAGAGTGATCAGAAGAGGCTCTATAAATTATTGGAGCGACCAAAGGTATGTGGAGCGGGCCAGGGACCGGATCAGGCTGACATTATCGCATTCTGGCGTGGCCTGTGGTCAGAGCCCGTAAACCACAGCGAAGGCCCTTGGATGGAAGTTGTGGCGAGCCAGGGTGCGAGTGTTACGCCTATGGACCCCATCACTATAACGCCAGAAGACGTGGCTGAGGCGGTCCGTAGGGCCCCGAACTGGAAAAGTCCGAGGCTCGACGGGCTGCATCATTACTGGCTGAAGGGGTTCGTAGTGTGTCACGCTGTGCTCGCCCGACAGTTTCAAGAGGCTCTCGACCAGAAGTCACTCCCGAGCCTCTTCACTACTGGGATCACTCACTTGGTTCCTAAAGATCAGGATACCACAGACCCGAGCAAATACCGCCCCATCACGTGTCTACCAACCATATACAAGAAACTGACATCCATTTTGAGCGCGAGAATCACTCGTCACCTGGAGCTAGACCAGGTGATGTCACGCGCTCAAAATGGATGTCGGGGTGGTGGTCGTGGAAATCTAAGGAACCACTCCTCATTGACGCGGTCATAGGCAAAAGTGGTGAAACGCAACCGTCGGAACTTCTCTGCCGCCTGGATAGACTATAGAAAGGCGTTCCGACTCGCTGCCCCATACATGGCTGAAGAGGGTCCTCGAGCTGTACAAGATTGACTGTACAGTTAGAGACTTCCTCGAGCAGTGTATGGGGCAGTGGAGTACGATACTTTGTCATCTGGGCGAGCGGATGACGGCTGCGGAGAACCACATAAGGATAAGAAGGGGTATCTTCCAGGGCGATTGTCTGAGTCCAATCTGGTTCTGCCTCTCTCTTAACACTCTCAGTACCATACTTCAGGGCTCCGGGAGGGGATTTCAGCTACGGAAAGAAGGTACAAAAGTGACCCACCTTTTCTATATGGATGACCTCAAGTTATTCGCCTCCAGTCGCTCCCATCTTATGGAACTGCTAAACATCACTTGTGAATTTAGCAGTTCCATTGGAATGGAGCTGGGGACGGATAAGTGTGCGGTCCTCCATGTTGATAAGGGAAGGGTTGCTAACTCTGAGGGCATAGACTTATCTATGCCCGTCAACTTAAGGACCCTTTCCGAGGCTGAAACATACCGATACCCTGGGTATGTCACAGAACATCGGTACCGATGAGGCTGGTATGAAACATTCAGTTTGCGACGTGTTTTATGCACGCTTGACCAAAGTGCTTAACAGCCTTTGTCCAGTGTGAATAAGTCACACACATATAACGGCTGGGTCATGCCTGTCCTCATGTATACCTTTGGCATACTCAGGTGGACCTAGACTGAACTTAACGCCCTGGATAGAAAAGTCCGCACTACCATGACGTCCCACAGGATGCATCATCCGAGATCGTCGGTAATGAGGCTGTACTTGCCGCGAAAGCATGGTGGACGTGGTTTTCTGAGCGCGCTCACCATGCATAATCGCGAAGTGTGCAGCCTCCGTGATTACTTCCTGGCGAGATCGGATGATCCATTCTATAATGACATCATTTCTAGTGATAAAGGGCTTACCCCTCTATCCTTAGCCAACGAGCAATGGCAGGACCCAGCAGTGCTTAGCATTTCCGACCGGGAGACCGTATGGAAGGAGAAGGAGCTCCACGGGAGGTTCTACAAGGCTCTACATGAGCCTTTCGTAGACACAGTAGCCTCCTCCACTGGCTACGCTTTGGTGATCTCTTCGGGGAAACCGAGGGTTTTGTCTGTGCAATACAGGATCAGGTTATTAGGACTAACAACTATCGGAGATACATCCTAAAGGATGGCACCGTGGACATCTGTCGAGCTTGTCACTATCCCGGTCAATCACTTTGGCGTGTCATCTCCAGTTGTTCGGCGCTTTCTAACTCTGAGTACTTGCACAGGCACAACCTAGTAGCCAGAATTCTTCACCAGGAGCTCGCCTGAAATACGGTCTCGTGGATCGGAAATTGCCATATTACAAGTACTTGCCGGAAGCCGTGCTCGAAAATGATCGCGCCAGGCTCTATTGGGACCGGGCCATCATCACAGACAGTACTATTCTTGCGAATAAGCCTGATATTGTGCTGATGGACCAGGCACAGTCAAGGATATTTTTGGTCGACATTACCATTCCGTATGACGAGAACCTTGTGAAAGCCGAAACAGACAAGCAAACAAAATATCTGGACCTGGCTCACGAGGTGACCGACATGTGGGGTGGTCTGCCGACCGAAATTATTCCTGTAGTCGTCTCTGCAAACGGGCTAATCCCAGTCAGCCTCTCGGGTCATCTGAGGCGACTAGGACTACGTGGCGGACCGCTCCGGGCTCAAATGCAGAAGGCGGTGCTCCTCGATACCGCCCGCATCGTCCGCCGGTTTCTTTCCCTTTCCCCCTAACCCTCGGCCGTTTGGTCTCCCCTGCCGAGGGCCTCCATCTGGTTGGGCTTTTATTTATTAATGTATTTTTATATTTATTTTATGTTATTGATATTTATGTATATTTATCTTTTCATTTTCATTTATAATTATATATTTATAGAACCCAACCAGATGAGGAAACTACATATATAGATACCCCAAAAATAATAATAATAATTTCTTTATTCAGGAAAAATTTTAACAATATATATTTGCATCTGCACCTGAACTAAGCGATAAGCTTGTATGTCGGGCAATGGTGCTGTTTATTATGGGACAATTTTACAGAAATCTTGTGATTAAGAAACTTACGTAAACATATTATATCAAACAATAATATTATTTACAGTATGAAAATTAAACCTACATATATAACTAAATATATTTTTGTGTGTAAATTGTTCCTCTAGTATTGGGTGCGTGCTAGTGTGTGTGTGTGTGTGTATGTATGTGTGTGTGTGTGTGTGTGTGTTTTAGTGTGTATGCAATGGAGAGGGTGAGTAGTATACATTAAAGTAATAATTATATTAAGAAAATATAATTTAATGGTATATTAATTATACGTTATAGAAGTAAATCAGTTATTTAGGGATTTCAATAATACTTCTGTTTCATCATAATCTAGTTTTTAAAGCCATTTGAATAGGGTTTTTTTTAATTGATTCTTATTTAAAATGTATAAATTTTAGTTGCTTATTTATTTTATTGTACAAGAATGGACTAAGAAAACAAAAATATATGTGCATACCAATGTTTAAAGGTAGCAGTAAGGCACACTTTGTCGGATCTTCTCTTTATTAATTGAGGTGAGATAAAAATTTAATAACCCATGTTCTTTAAAATCGTCAGATAAATGTATAATTGTCGGACTGTTAATACTTGGCAGTGTTCATATAGTTCATATGTTTGATAGAGAATGGGTAGAAAAGTACAAACCTTTAAAACAGCTCTCTGAGCTCTTTCCAGTGGAGCTTATGTAGTTTTTGGGGCTCCTTGCCCCATATTGTTATACCGTAAGTTATAATAGATTGACACAATGCAGTGTATATTTGTTTCACTAGCTCAGGTTTAGCTATCATGCCTCAGAATTTTAAAAGCACAAGCAATAAGTTTTCGAACTCGGAAGGACCGTTAAAAAACCTCTAAATGATCTTCAAATTCAGTTTGATTAATCATAATAAGAATACCTAAAT